>JAECUM010004212.1:0-27855 GCA_016617855.1 Megalonaias nervosa | reverse complement strand
TGCTTTTAAGTCCTCGACAATTCCATTGTATGATCGTGTTCTTCATTATAAGTTTAAAGTGGAGATTTTGGAGCTAGGTTAGACTTTTCGCGGAGAGAATCTCTATGGTTATTTCTACGGAGGAAGTACGGGGATAATTTTTTTGTTAGGTCTGGAGCTACTTTGAGAACATGGAGCAGTATCTTCTGCATCCATGCTCTCAATGTCCCCAAACCTGTTATAGAGTTTGATGGGGTCATCTGACCCCTTTTGCTGCCTATTTCCTTGTGATCTGTTTTTGTTCTTTGGTGATTTCGGTTGATGAGTATTATTGAATGTTGTTTGGGTAGATGCCGTGGTTTTTAGTGATTGGTAATGGGGGGTGTTAGTGCTTGATGTTGACTCGGGTGCATCTGTCTGCGTTTGAGGGTCCTTCGTTGCCTTGGGATTGTTCTTCACTACAGTGGAGAAGGATGGGCCAGGAAGAGATGTTTTTGCCTGTACAAGCTTTCTGGCCTCTGGATAGGGAATGTTGGATGTGTATTTAACCCTCTGTATTTCCTTCTCCTGTTTCCAGATATCACAATCTTTGGAACTGGCGTGGTGCTCCTTTCCACAGTTGACACAATGCGGAGTGGCTCTACACTCAGATTCCTGGTGAGAGTGATCTCCGCATCGGCCACATATTTGGCTTCTTGAGCAGCGGTCTTCATGATGGCCATATTTCTGACACTTATAACATCGAAGTGGATTTGGGATGTACACATCAACCTTCACTTGCAGAAAGCCAACTTTTACCACTCTGGGTACTGTTGGCTTGTTGAAGGTGAGTATAATGGTGTTGGTGTCCTGCAGGTTGTTGTTACGTTTAATACGTATTCTGCGGACTGCAGTGACACCTTCGTTTTTCATCCCCTCAATGATATCCGTGTCGCTGACTCCAGCCAAGTCACGACAGCGAATCACGCCCTTAGACGATTTGAGTGTTGTCTGGGCGAACGAGGTCACTGGAATATCGAAAAAGGTTCTCATTTTCTTGAGGTTTTCTGTTTGACCTCGTCGCTCACACTCGACAAGTAGGCAGCCCGATTTTAACTTTTTAACACCTTTTGGTGTACCAATCAATCCCGTAATTGTTTTCTCGATCACAAACGGAGAGAGTACATTAAGCGGTTTTGTGGCATCTTTAGACTGTATAACCATGAAGCGTGGAAATGAATCCACACCACATGGTTCGTCATCTGAGTCAGATCCAGTTTTGATACGTTTTAGTTGATTTTGTTTTGAGATACCCATGTTGGTGGATTTAAAATTCAGCACCCATGCTCCCCGCCCACCAAGGAGCCCAACAAGGGGACACTTTTCAAGTGCCAGGGATACACAGATGTTATACTCAGTAGGTAAATTCACCTCCTGATTCATCCCATAAGACATACTCAGTCGGTAAAATTATCTCCCAATTGACCCGTTGAGCCACCGCCTTCTAGGAAGTCTTCTAAGACTTGGAAAAGGGAAAGTTAAAGGGATAGAATGTAGGGGCAACGGTGGTATCAAGAGAGATACAACGAGAAGGATAAAGAAAGTGAGCGAGTAAATAAAGACCTCCTAGGGCTCGGCGTGACCAGCCGATTTGTCGAGACTGGGCCCATCCCGACCACCCGTCTAGAAGAAGTAGAGGCCAAAGTAGTGTATTGCATCGGAAAGCCTCTGCTCAACTACCAGGATCCTTTCCTCCTCCGACACGGGTCGCAACCCACGGCAAACAGGTTGCCTCTACTTAGTCGCCTCTTAAGACACGTAGCGAGGCACGGCGGGCCAATTCTACAATCCCGGACCCGCAGGAGGAGGATAATAATGGAGTCTCCAGTTTTCTATTATGTAGTGACTGAAGTACTGATAGTGAATCGGAGAAAATGATGCTATTTAAAATACGCTTGCTTTCAATATATTGCAAAGCAAGGTCTATTGCTCTGATTTCGGCTGAGAAAATCGTTGTACCATTTGGCAAGCGAACTTTTGTTGTGTGTTTTCCACTAACGAAGGCTGCAACAGCCTTTTCCTCATCTTTTGATCCATCAGTATATATTCTTGTATAATTTTCATTTGGGTGAGGAGTCCATGGCAACAGGAGTGGAAGATAAAAGGGTTTGTCTCCGATTTTTGTTCCATCGTGTAACGTGAAAAGCACTTTTGGTTGTTGAAGTAGCCAGGGAGGTGTTTTGGACACGAACGTTTTCTGAAGTTTTGAAAGATCAATTTTGGTACTGTCAAGGCATGGTAATATTCTAATGCCAAAGGTTGGTGTGACGTTTGGTTTATTGTCAAATAACGTTTTATATTTGGGTTGAAAAACAGCCGAAAAAGCAGGGTTCAGAGGGTTTGATCTTAATTTGAGAGCATACTGTGCGGAAAGCATTTCTCTACGTTGTGATAAAGGTGGTTCGTTAGCTTCAACGAGTAGGCTTTCACACGGGGATGTCTTAAATGCTCCCAGAGCAAGTCTTATTCCCTGATGATGAATTGGGTCAAGAATCTTCAAATAGGACTTTCTAGCTGAACCATAGACAACGCAACCATAGTCTAGTTTCGAGCGACTTAATGTTCTGTATAAACTGAATATGACTTTTCTATCAGCACCCCGGTCAGTGTGCGCTATTACTTTAAGTAAATCTAGAGACTTCAAGCATTTAGCTTTCACATTCTTCAGGTGTGGAATAAAAGTCAGTTTTCTGTCGAAGATAATACCTAAAAATTTTGCTTCCTCAACAACTGGAATAGGTGTTCCGTCCAGCGTGAGTTTAGGCCCATCATGATGTCTTCGTAACTGACAGAAATGCATACATACAGTGTGTGATTTCGAGAATTTGAAACCGTTAGTATTGACCCAATTTTGAAAATTCTGGATATTTTGCTGTAATTGTCTTTCAATTGTATGCATGTGCTTGGATCGGTAACATATTAAAAAGTCATCAACATATAGGGCGCAATTCACACCGGGAGTCAGACACTTGGTGATGCTATTAATTTTTATGTTGAAAAGCGTCACCGATAAAATACTGCCCTGGGGCACACCCATCTCTTGATCGTGCATATCAGAGAGGGTGGAGCCCACCCGTACCTTGAATTCCCTGTCTGAGAGGAAGTTTGATATGAACGAGGGCAGTCGGCCTTTTAGACCCAGATCGTGTAGGTCATTTAGTATTCCGTACTTCCACGTTGTATCATATCCAAATCAAAGAAAACCGCTACTAAGTGTTCTTTCTTGATGAAAGCGTCGCGAATAAATGTTTCCAGTCTAACCAGATGATCATTGGTACTACGACCATAACGAAAGCCACTTTGGAAAGGTTTGATTGATTGATTGAATTTTTTTAACGGCGCACCAGCACTATGAGGCTATTTAGCGCCATGCAAAAGGTTACATCCTTCATTATTTATAAGTGGTAAAAGATTACGTATCGACCAGCGATACGAAACCAAACAGTTGAAGGTAAAACGATAAAATGGTAACGGTGATAAATAAAATTTCCCGATCAACGGGGAGTGCAAATGATGTATGACAACGAAAACAGGTGAAAGGTAATTAAAATCTAGCGGCGGTATATATAGCACATAAAACTGTTCAAGGTGATACCATAAAAGCTATAACTTATGATAAATATTTACTTCCTTCAGGAAGTCTATAATATAAGAAATGCTAACTGTATCAAAGAGCTCCCTAATGTCATGCACATTGTAATAATGGTTACGCGTAGGTTGGAGGTCGAAACACTCCAACATAAAGTGCTTAACAGTGAATGGTTCATTGCAAGATATGCACTCTGGTTGGTCATCTCCTTTTAGTATATAGGAGTGGGTTAAATAAGTATGGCCGATTCGAATTCTTGCAATGACTACCTCCTCCCTACGGACGGCTCTGTAGGAAGGAGTCCATTCTCCTAGGGTTGGCTTGATGGCATGAAGTTTGTTATTTACGGCATCATTCCATGATGCCTGCCATTTCTGACGTAAACAGTCTTTGATACTACGTTTAAAATCAGTATACGGAGTATTAAAATCAGATGGTTCTAGTGATAGGGCCATTTTAGCAGCGCGATCTGCTTTGTCATTACCTTTAATTCCAATATGGCTGGGTAACCAACAGTATACTATATTGTGTGAGGTACTCAGCTCAGTATGTTTAAGAAGAACATTAGCTAACAATGGATTCTCCAGTTTTCTATTATGTAGTGACTGAAGTACTGATAGTGAATCGGAGAAGATGATGCTATTTAAAATACGCTTGCTTTCAATATATTGCAATGCAAGATCTATTGCTCTGATTTCGGCTGAAAAAAATGATGTACCATTTGGCAAGCGAACTTGTTGTGTGTTTTCCACTAACGAAGGCTGCAGCAGCCTTTTCCTCATCTTTTGATCCATCAGTATATATTCTTGTATAGTTTTCAAATTGGGCGAGGAGTTCATGGTAACAGTTGTGGAAGATGGAAGGGTTTGTCTCCAATTTTTTTCCCTCATGTAACGTGAAAAGTACTTTTGGTTGTTGAAGTAGCCAGGGAGGAGTTTTGGAGACGGTCGTTTTCAGAATTTTTGAACGTTCAATTTTGCTACCGTCAAGGCATGGTAATATTCTAATGCCAAAGGTAGGTGTGACGTTTGGTTTATTGTCATATAAGGTTTTATATTTGGGTTCAAAAACAGCCGAAAAAGCAGGGTTCAGAGGGTTTGAGCTTAATTTGAGAGCATACTGTGCGGAAAGCATTTCTCTACGTTGTGATAAAGGGGGTTCGTTCGCTTCAACGAGTAGGCTTTCGCACGGGGATGTCTTAAATGCTCCCAAGGCAAGTCTTATTCCCTGATGATGAATTGGGTCTAGCATCTTCAAATAAGACTTCCTAGCTGAACCATAGACAACGCAACCATAGTCTAGTTTCGAGCGAATAAATGTTCTGTATAAACTGAGTATGACTTTCCTATCAGCACCCCAGTCAGTGTGCGCTATTACTTTAAGTAAGTCTAGAGACTTCAAGCATTTAGCTTTCAAATTCTTCAGGTGTGGAATAAAGGTCAGTTTTCTGTCGAAGATAATACCTAAGAATTTTGTTTCCTCAACAACTGGAATAGGTGTTCCGTCCAGCGTGAGTTTAGGTCCATCATGATGTCTTCGTAGCTGACAGAAATGCATACATACAGTTTTTGATTTCGAGAATTTGAAACCGTTAGTATTGGCCCAATTTTGAATCTTCTTGAGATTTTGCTGTAATTGTCTTTCAATTGTATGCATGTGCTTGGATCGGTAACAAATTAAAAAGTCGTCAACATATAGGGAGCAATCCACACCAGGAGTCAGACACTTGGTGATGCTATTAATTTTTATGTTGAAAAGCGTCACCGACAAAATACTGCCCTGGGGCACACCCATCTCTTGATCGTGTATATCAGAGAGGGTGGAGCCCACTCGTACCTTGAATTCCCTGTCTGAGAGGAAGTTTCATATGAACGAGGGCAGTCGGCCTTTTAGACCCAGATCATGTAGGTCATTTAGTATTCCGTACTTCCACGTTGTGTCATAGGCCTTTTCCAGATCAAAGAAAACCGCTACTAAGTGTTCTTTCTTGATAAAAGCGTCGCGAATAAATGTTTCCAGTCTAACCAGATGATCATTGGTACTACGACCATAACGAGAGCCACTTTGGAAAGGAGATATTAAATTGTTGGTTTCCAAATACCATACAAGCCGAGAATTGATCATTCGTTCCATTGTTTTGCAAACGCAGCTAGTTAATGATATAGGTCTATAGTTGCTAGGATCTGCGCTATCTTTAAATGGTTTGGGAATTGGTGTTACCGTTGCTTCTTTCCAAATTTTTGGTACATTACCAGTAATCCATAAATCATTGAAGATTTCCAGAAGAACTGTTAAGGATGGTTCTGGAAGGTGTTTCAAAAAACTGGTAATGTATATCGTCAGGCCCAGCAGATGTATCATGAGCCTTATTCAAAGATTCCATAAGCTCCGACAATGAAAACGGTTGGTTATAACTCTCGGAGTTATTCGATGTGAATTTCAACCGTGTTTTTTCTTTATGAGCTTTCAATCTTCGGAAAGCTTCTGAATAATTAGACAATGAGGAATTTTTGGAGAAACAATCAGCAAGTACATTAGCTATTTCTTGTTTGGTATTGAAATTGTTATTATTTAGCTTCAGATGTCGGAATGAATTGTATTTTCCCTTTCCATTTATTTTGCAGATCGTGTCCCAAACTTTCTTTATTGAGGAACGAGAGTTTAAAGTTGAAACATATTTTTTCCATGATGTTCGTTTACTTTCTTTAATGTTGCGGCGAGCTTTGGCCCGAACAATACGGTACTGAGTTAAGTTTTCGTTCGTTGGACGATTATTAAATTTTTTCAGTGCTTCTCGGCGTTGTCTAATGGCTTCTTTACATTCTTTAGTGAACCACGGTTTTGGGGTTCTTTTACAATTCGGCGAGGACTTAGGAATATATTCTTCTGCAATCTCAATTAAGACGGATGTAAATTGTCGAATAGGATCAATATCGTTTAGGACGGTATTCCTGTTAAGTCTAGCTGTACAAAGTGTTTCAAACTTGGTCCAGTCAGCTTTCTTTAAATTCCACTGTGGAATCGTGTCATCAATTGTAACGTTGGTGTTCTCAAGAGAGATTGGAAAGTGATCACTGCTGTGAAGGTCATCAGCGACCTTCCAATTATAATCCAAAAGTAGTCAAGGAGAACAAATTGTCAAGTCGATACATGTGTATGTACCAGTTCCTGGGTGCAAGTACGTCGGAGATTTGGTATTAAATAGACACAAGTCGTGTCTAGTAATAAAATCTTCGACCCTTTTGCCCCTGTCGCTTATGTAATTTGATCCCCATAAAATATTATGGGCATTAAAATCACCGAGTAAAACAAATGGTGCAGGAAGTTGTTGAACAAGCGTGTCTAATGGGTTTGGTAATAAGTTGGTGTTTGGTGGTATATAAATAGAACAAAATGTAATCACTCGATGTAGAGTGACACTCACAGCAATGGCTTGCAAATTTGTGTTTAAAGGGATGACGCTATGTGGGGCTCTATTGTTCACAGCAATAGAAACTCCTCCCGAGGCCCTGTCAACGTTCTGTAAGTAGGTGTTAAACAGGGAGTAGTTTTTAAGTGTGATGTTGTCCGTATCTTTTAAAAAGGTTTCCTGAAGGTATAGTATTGCAGGATCATATTCGTTTAAAAGCAGGAGAATATCATTGTAATTGGCTTTAAGTCCTCGACAATTCCATTGTATGATCGTGTTCTTCATTATAAGTTTAGATTGGAGATTTTGGAGCTAGGTTAGACTTTTTGTGGAGAGAATCTATATGGTTATTTCTACGGAGGAAGTACGGGGATGATTTTTTTGTTAGGTCTGGAGCTACTTTGAGAACATGGAGCAGTATCTTCTGCATCCATGCTCTCAATGTCCCCAAACCTGTTATAGAGTTTGATGGGGTCTTCTGACCCCTTTTGCTGCCTATTTCCTTGTGATCTGTTTTTGTTCTTTTGGTGATTTCTGTTGTTGAGTATTATTGAATGTTGTTTGGGTAGATGCCGTGGTTCTTTGTGCTTGGTAATGGGGGGTGTTAGTGCTTGATGTTGACTCGGGTGCATCTGTCTGCGTTTGAGCGTCCTTCGTTGCCTTGGGATTGTTCTTCACTACAGTGGAGAAGGATGGGCCAGGAAGAGATGTTTTTGCCTGTACAAGCTTTCTGGCCTCTGGATAGGGAATGTTGGATGTGTATTTAACCCTCTGTATTTCCTTCTTCTGTTTCCAGGTGTCACAATCCTTGGAATTGGCGTGGTGCTGTTTTCCACAGTTGACACAATGCGGAGTGGCTCTACACTCAGATTCCTGGTGAGAGTGATCTCCGCATCGGCCACATATTTGGCTTCTTGAGCAGCGGTCTTCATGATGACCATATTTCTGACACTTATAACATCGAAGTGGATTTGGTATATACACATCAACCTTCACTTGCAGAAAGCCAACTTTTACCACTCTGGGTACTGTTGGCTTGTTGAAGGTGAGTATAATGGTGTTGGTGTCCTGCAGGTTGTTGTTACGTTTAATACGTATTCTACGGACTGCAGTGACACTTTCGTTTTTCATCCCTTCAATGATATCCGTGTCGCTGACTCCAGCCAAGTCACGACAGCGAATCACGCCTTTGGACGAATTGAGTGTTGTGTGGGCGAACGAGGTCACTGGAATATCGAAAAATGTTGTCATTTTCTTGAGATTTTCTGTTTGACCTCGTCGCTCACACTCGACAAGCAGGCAGCCCGATTTTAACTTTTTAACACCTTTTGGTGTTCCAATCAGTCCCATAATTGTTTTCTCGATCACAAACGGAGAGAGTACATTAAGCGGTTTTGTGGTATCTTTAGACTGTATAACCATGAAGCGTGGAAATGAATCCACACCACATGGTTCGTCATCTGAGTCAGATCCAGTTTTGGTACGCTTGAGTTGATTTTTTTGGAAATATCCATGTTGGTGTATTTAAAATTCAGCACCCGTGCTCCCCGCCCACCAAGGAGCCCAACAAGGGGACACTTTTCAAGTGCCAGGGATACACAGATGTTATACTCAGTAGGTAAATTCACCTCCTGATTCATCCCATAAGATATACTCAGTCGGTAAAATTACCTCCCAATTGACCCGTTGAGCCACCGCCTTCTAGGAAGTCTTCTAAGACTTGGAAAAGGGAAAGTTAAAGGGATAGAATGTAGGGGCAACGGTGGTATCAAGAGAGATACAACGAGAAAGATAAAGAAAGTGAGCGAGTAGATAAAGACCTCCTAGGGCTCGGCGTGACCAGCCGATTTGTCGAGACCGGGCCCATCCCGACCACCCGTCTAGAAGAAGTAGAGGCCAAAGTAGTGTATTGCATCGGAAAGCCTCTGCTCAACTACCAGGATCCTTTCCTCCTCCGACACGGGTCGCAACCCACGGCAAACAGGTTGCCTCTACTTAGTCGCCTCTTACGACACGTAGCGAGGCACGGCGGACCAATTCTACAACCCCGGACCCGCAGGGGGACCACTTTGGAAAGGAGATATTAAATTGTTGGTTTCCAAATACCATACAAGCCGAGAATTGATCATTCGTTCCATTGTTTTGCAAACGCAGCTAGTTAATGATATAGGTCTATAGTTGCTAGGATCTGCGCTATCTTTAAATGGTTTGGGGATTGGTATTACTGTTGCTTGTTTCCAAATGTTTGGTACATTACCAGTAATCCATAAATCATTGAAGATTTCCAGAAGAACTGTTAAGGATGGTTCTGGAATGTGTTTCAAAAACTGGTAATGTATATCATCAGGCCAAGCGGATGTATTATGGGCCTTATTCAAAGATTCCATAAGCTCCGACAATGAAAACGGTTGGTTAGAACTCTCTGAATTATTCGATGTGAATTTCAACCGTGTTTTGTTATTTTTGTGCTTGTAATCTTTGGAAAGCTTCTGAATAATTAGACGATGAGGAATTTTTGGAGAAACAATTGGCAAGTACATTAGCTATTTCATGCTTGGTATTAAAATTATTGTTATTTAACTTCACATGTCGGCAGGAATTGTATTTTCCCTTTCCGTTTATTTGGCGGATCGTGTCCCAGACTTTCTATATTGAGGAACGAGAGTTTAAAGTTCAAACATATTGTTTCCATGATGCTCTTTTACTTTCTTTAATTATGCGGCGCGCTTTGGCATGAATAATACGGTACTGAGTTAAATTTTCGGGCGTAGGACGATTATTAAATTTTTCCAGTGCTTCTCGACGTTGTCTAATGGCTTCTTTACATTCTTTAGTGAACCACGGTTTTGGGGTTCTTTTACAATTCGGCGAGGACTTAGGAATGGATTCTTCTGCAATCTCAATTAAGACGGATGTAAATTGTCGACTAGGATCATTATCGTTTAGGACGGTATTTCTGTTAAGTCTAGCTGTACAAAGTGTTTCAAATTTAGCCCAGTCAGCTTTCTTTAAATTCCACTGTGGAGTCGTGTCATAAATTGTAACGTTGGTGTTATTAAGAGAGATTGGAAAGTGATCACTGCTTGATTGATTGATTGATTGAATTTTTTAACGGCGCACCAGTACTATGAGGCTATTTAGCGCCATACAAAAGGTTATATCCTTCATTATTTATAAGTGGTAAAAGATTACGTATCGACCAGCGATACGAAACCAAACAGTTGAAGGTAAAACGATAAAATGGTAACGGTGATAAATAAAGTTTCCAGATCAACGGGGAGTGCAAATGATGTATGACAACGAAAACAGATGAAACGTAATTAAAATCTAGCGACGGTATATATAGCACATAAAACTGTTTAAGGTGATAGCATAAAAGCTATAACTTATGATAAATATTTACTTCCTTCAGGAAGTCTATAATATAAGAAATGCTAACTGTATCAAAGAGTTCCCTAATGTCATGCACATTGTAATAATGGTTACGCGTAGGTTGGAGGTCGAAACACTCCAACATAAAGTGCTTAACAGTGAATGGTTCATTGCAAGATATGCACTCTGGTTGGTCTTCTCCTTTTAGTATATAGGAGTGGGTTAAATAAGTATGGCCGATTCGAATTCTTGCAATGACTACCTCCTCCCTACGGACGGCTCTGTAGGAAGGAGTCCATTCTCCTAGGGTTGGCTTGATGGCATGAAGTTTGTTATTCACGGCATCATTCCATGATGCCTGCCATTTCTGACGTAAACAGTCTTTGATACTAAGTTTAAAATCAGTATACGGAGTATTAAAATCAGATGGTTCTAGTGATAGGGCCATTTTAGCAGCGCGATCTGCTTTGTCATTACCTTTAATTCCAATATGGCTGGGTAACCAACAGTATACTATATTGTGGGAGGTACTCAGCTCAGTATGTTTAAGAAGAACATTAGCTAACAATGGATTCTCCAGTTTTCTATTATGTAGTGACTGAAGTACTGATAGTGAATCGGAGAAGATGATGCTATTTAAAATACGCTTGCTTTCAATATATTGCAATGCAAGGTGTATTGCTCTGATTTCGGCTGAAAAAATTGATGTACCATTTGGCAAGCGAACTTTTGTTGTGTGTTTTCCACTAACGAAGGCTGCAGCAGCCTTTTCCTCATCTTTTGATCCATCAGTATATATTCTTGTATAATTTTCAAATTGGGCGAGGAGTTCATGGTAACAGTTGTGGAAGATGGATGGGTTTGTCTCCAATTTTTTTCCCTCATGTAACGTGAAAAGTACTTTTGGTTGTTGAAGTAGCCAGGGAGGTGTTTTGGAGACGGTCGTTTTCAGAATTTTTGAACGTTGAATTTTGCTACTGTCAAGGCATGGTAATATTCTAATGCCAAAGGTAGGTGTGACGTTTGGTTTATTGTCAAATAAGGTTTTATGTTTGGGTTCAAAAACAGCCGAAAAAGCAGGGTTCAGAGGGTTTGATCTTAATTTGAGAGCATACTGTGCAGAAAGCATTTCTCTACGTTGTGATAAAGGTGGTTCGTTAGCTTCAACGAGTAGGCTTTCACACGGGGATGTCTTAAATGCTCCCAAGGGAAGTCTTATTCCCTGATGATGAATTGGGTTTAGCATCTTCAAATAGGACTTCCTAGCTGAACCATAGACAACGCAACCATAGTCTAGTTTCGAGCGAATAAATGTTCTGTATAAACTGAGTATGACTTTCCTATCAGCACCCCAGTCAGTGTGCGCTATTACTTTAAGTAAATCTAGAGATTTCAAGCATTTAGCTTTCAAACTCGTCCGGTGTGGAATAAAAGTCAGTTTTCTGTCGAAGATAATACCTAAGAATTTTCCTTCCTCAACAACTGGAATAGGTGTTCCGTCCAGCGTGAGTTTAGGCCCATCATGATGTCTTCGTAACTGACAGAAATGCATACATACAGTTTTTAATTTCGAGAATTTGAAACCGTTAGTATTGGCCCAATTTTGAATCTTGTTAATATTTTGCTGTAATTGTCTTTCAATTGTATGCATGTGCTTGGATCGGTAACATTAAAAAGTCGTCAACATATAGGGAGCAATCCACACCGGGAGTCAGACACTTGGTGATGCTATTAATTTTTATGTTGAAAAGCGTCACCGACAAAATACTGCCCTGGGGCACACCCATCTCTTGATCGTGTATATCAGAGAGGGTGGAGCCCACTCGTACCTTGAATTCCCTGTCTGAGAGGAAGTTTGATATGAACGAGGGCAGTCGGCCTTTTAGACCCAGATCATGTAGGTCATTTAGTATTCCGTACTTCCACGTTGTGTCATAGGCCTTTTCCAAATCAAAGAAAACCGCTACTAAGTGTTCCTTCTTGATAAAAGCGTCGCGAATAAATGTTTCCAGTCTAACCAGATGATCATTGGTACTACGACCATAACGAAAGCCACTTTGGAAAGGAGATATTAAATTGTTGGTTTCCAAATACCACACAAGCCGAGAATTGATCATTCGTTCCATTGTTTTGCAAACGCAGCTAGTTAATGATATAGGTCTATAGTTGCTAGGATCTGCGCTATCTTTGCCTGGTTTGGGAATTGGTATTACTGTTGCTTCTTTCCAAATTTTTGGTACATTACCAGTAATCCATAAATCATTGAAGATTTCCAGAAGAACTGTTAAGGATGGTTCTGGAAGGTGTTTCAAAAACTGGTAATGTATATCGTCAGGCCCAGTAGATGTATCATGGGCTTTATTAAAAGATTCCATAAGCTCCGACAATGAAAACGGTTGGTTGTAGCTCTCTGAGTTATTCGATGTGAATTTCAACCGTGTTTTTTCTTTTTGAGCTTTCAATCTTCGGAAAGCTTCTGAATAATTAGACAATGAGGAAATTTTGGAGAAACAATCGGCAAGTACATTAGCTATTTCATGTTTGGTATTGAAATTGTTATTATTTAGCTTCAGATGTTG
This sequence comes from Megalonaias nervosa, assembly GCA_016617855.1. Classification (NCBI taxonomy): domain Eukaryota; kingdom Metazoa; phylum Mollusca; class Bivalvia; order Unionida; family Unionidae; genus Megalonaias; species Megalonaias nervosa. The sequence continues at coordinate 14,888 of JAECUM010004212.1, read as the reverse complement.
GAAAGAAATGTATTTTCCCTCCCGTTTATTTTGCGGATTGTGTCCCAAACTTTCTTTATTGAGGAACGAGAGCTTAAAGTTGAAACATATTTTTTTCATGATGCTCGTTTACTTTCTTTAATGGTGCGGCGAGCTTTGGCCCGAGCATACGGTACTGAGTTAAATTTTCGGCCATTGTACGATTATTAAATTTTTTCAGTGCTTCTCGGCGTTGTCTAATGGCTTCTTTACATTCTTTAGTGAACCACGGTTTTTGGGTTCTTTTACAGTTCGGCGAGAACTTCGGAATGGATTCTTGTGCAATCTCAATTAAGACAGATGTAAGTTGTCGAATAGGATCGTTATCGTTTAGGACGGTATTCCTGTTAAGTCTAGCTGTACAAAGTTTTTCAAATTTAACCCAGTCAGCTTTCTTTAAATTCCACTGTGGAATCGTGTCATCAATTGTAACGTTGGTGTTCTTAAGAGAGATTGGAAACTGATCACTGCTGTGAAGGTCATCAGCGACCTTCCAATTATAATCCAAAAGTAGTGAAGGAGAACAAATTGTTAAGTCGATACATGTGTATGTACCAGTTCCTGGGTGCAAGTACGTCGGAGACTTGGTATTAAATAGACACAAGTCGTGTATAGTAATAAAATCTTCAACCTTTTTGCCCCTGTCGCTTATGTAATTTGATCCCCATAAAATGTTATGGGCATTAAAATCACCGAGTAAGATAAATGGCGCGGGAAGTTGTTGAACAAGCGTGTCTAATTCATTTGATAATAAGTTGGTGTTTGGTGGTATGTAAATAGAACAAAAAGTTATCACTCTATGTAGAGTGACACTCACAGCAATGGCTTGCAAATTTGTTTTTAAAGGGATGATTCTATGTGGGACTCTATTGTTCACAGCAATAGAAACCCCTCCTGAGGCCCTGTCAACATTCTGTAAGTAGGTGTTAAACAGGGAGTAGTTTTTAAGTGTGATGTTGTCCGTATCTTTTAAAAAGGTTTCCTGAAGACATATTATTTCAGGATCATATTCGTTTAAAAGCAGAAGAATTTCATTGTAATTGGATCTAAGTCCTCGGCAGTTCCATTGTATGATGGTATTCTTCATTATAAGATTAGAGTGGAGATTTTGGAGCTAGGTTAGACTTTTCGCGGAGACAGTCTGTATGATTATTTCTATGGAGGAAGTACGGGGGTGATTTTTTTGTTAGGTTTGGAGCTACTTTGAGGACACGGAGCAGTATCTTCTGCATCCATGCTCTCAATGTCCCCAAACCTGTTATAGAGTTTGATGGGGTCATCTGACCCCTTTTGCTGCCTATTTCCGTGAGATCTATTTTTACTCTTTGGTGACTTCGGTGGTGGGGTGTTATTGAAAGTTGTTTGGGTAGATGTCGTGGTTTTTTGTGCTTGGTAATGGGGGGTGTTAGAGCGAGGTGTTGACTCGGGTGGATCTGTCTATGTTTGAGCGTCCTTCGTTGCGATTGTTTTAAACAACAGAGGAGAAGGATGGGCCAGGCAGGGTTGCTTTTGCCTGTACAAGCTTTCTGGCCTCTGGATAGGAAATGTTGGATGTGTATTTAACCCTCTGTATTTCCTTCTCCTGTTTCCAGGTATCACAATCCTTGGAATTGGCGTGGTGCTCCTTTCCACAGTTGACACAATGCGGAGTGGCTCTACACTCAGATTCCTGGTGAGAATGATCTCCGCATCGGCCACATATTTGGCTTTTTGAGCAGCGGTCTTCATGATGACCATATTTTTGACACTTATAACATCGAAGTGGATTTGGAATGTATTCATCAACCTTCACTTGCAGAAAGCCAACTTTGACCACTGTGGGTACTGTTGGCTTGTTGTAGGTGAGTATAATGGTGTTGCTGTCCTGCAGGTTGTAGTTACGTTTAATTCCTGTTATAGAGTTTGATGGGGTCATCTGACCCCTTTTGCTGCCTATTTCCGTGAGATCTATTTTTACTCTTTGGTGACTTCGGTGGTGGGGTATTATTAAAAGTTGTTTGGGTAGATGCCGTGGTTTTTTGTGCTTGGTAATGGGGGGTGTTAGAGCGAGGTGTTGACTCGGGTGTATCTGTCTGTATTTGAGCGTCCTTCGTTGCTTTAGGATTGTTTTTAACTACAGAGGAGAAGGATGGGCCAGTAGGTGATGTTTTTGCCTGTACAAGCTTTCTGGCCTCTGGATAGGGAATGTTGGATGTGTATTTAACCCTCAGCTTCCTGGTGAGAATGGTCTCTGCATCGGCCACATATCTGGCTTTTTGAGCAACGATCTTCGTGATGGCCATATTTCGCAACCCACGGCAAACAGGTTGCCTCTACTTAGTCGCCTCTTACGACACGTAGCGAGGCACGGCGAGTCAATTCTACAACCCCGGACCCGCAGGGGGAAGAAATTTTTGGATAAGCTAGAACACACAATACTGTAAATTGAGCAGATTGTCAAACATCAGTGAGCACTTCTTAAACCTTTGCTAACTCCAGCTGGTCTTAGAAAGATAGAAAATCGTTTGCACGGAGAGATTGCTGCTGATAAACATTTAAACATTTTTATGTAATGTGTATACACCATGCTTTATTTTCAATGCCTTCTCATATGTCTTCATATGTTTTAAAAAACGTCCGTCTCTGAAACACCTCCCTGGCTACTTCAACAACCAAAAGTACTTTTCACGTTACACGATGGAAAAAAATTGGAGACAAACCCTTCCATCTTCCACAACTATTACCATGAACCCCTCACCCAATTTGAAAATTATACAAGAATATATCCTGATGGATCAAAAGATGAGGAAAAGGCTGCTGAAGCCTTCGTTCGTGGAAAGCACACAACAAATGTTCGCTTGCCAAATGGTACATCATTTTTTTCAGCCGAAATCAGAGCAATAGACCTTGCTTTGCAATATATTGAAAGCAAGCGTGTTTTAAACAGCATCATCTTCTCCGATTCACTGTCAGTACTTCAGTCACTACATAATAGGAAACTGGAGACTCCATTGTTAGCCAATATTCTCCTCAAACATACTGAGCTGAGTACTTCCCACAATATAGTATACTGTTGGTTTCCCAGCCATATTGGAATTAAAGGTAACGACAAAGCAGACCGCGCTGCTAAAATGGCACTATCACTAGAACCATCTGATTTTAAAGCACCGTATACGGATTTTAAACGTAGCATCAAACAATGTTTACGTCAGAAATGGCAGGCATCACGGAATGATGCCGTGAATAATAAACTTCATGCCATCAAGGCAACCCTAGGAGAATGGACACCTTCCCACAGAGCCGTCCGTAGGGAGGAGGTAGTCATTGCAAGAATTCGAATTAGTCATACTTATTTAACCCACTCATACATACTAACAGGAGAAGACCCACCAGAGTGCATATCTTGCAATGAACCATTCACTGTTAAGCACTTTATGTTGGAGTGTTGCGACCTCCAACCCACGCGTAATCATTATTACAATGTGCATGACATTAGGGAGCTCTTTGATACAGTTAGCGTTTCTTACATTATAGACTTCCTGAAGGAAGTAAATATTTATCATTCGCTACAGCTTTAATGTTTTCACCTTGAACAGTTTTATGTGCTATATATACCGTCGCTAGATTTTAATTACCTTTCATCTGTTTTCGTTTTCAAACATCATTTGCACTCCCCGTTGATCGGGAAACTTTATTTATTTATCACCGTTACCATTTTATCGATTTACCTTCAACTGTTTGGTTTCGTATCGCTGATCGATACGAAACCTTTTACCACTTTTAAATGATGAAAGATATAACCTTTTGTATGGCGCTAAATAGCCTCATAGTGCTGGTGCGCCGTAAAAATTCAACCAACCAACCAACCAACCAACCAAAAAGATAGAAATGATATTGTACAGATGTATTCAAGTTACCTATCAACAGGGGATGTAAATGATGTGAATGAAGGGTAATTAGATAATACAAGATCAATTAGGGTGATTAACAGGATAAATGTTGGTTAATACTACTGAAAGGAGCTAGGATTCCACACAAGCTATGGTTTAGAATAAATGTTTACATCGTTCACGATAATTTAAAAATCCATGTTACATGTACCATATCAAAAATTTCCTTCATGTGCTGAAAATTGTTAGATTGCTTCAAAGCTAAGGATTCATTGTCAGATATTCACTCAGGTGGGTCTTCGCCCTGTAATATGTAGGAATAGGTTATGTAAGCATGACTAATTCTTGCAATGCCTATGTCACTATGGATGGTTCCTGAGGATGCCAATCGTCTAAGGTTGGTTTTGATGATATGGAGCTTATTATTTACAGCACCACTCCACAACGACTGCCATTGATTGTACAATATCATCCCACAATGCATGCAACTTAATACAGATCTTTTGTTAGGATTAAAATAACTTCATGATATTTTAAAATCAGATGGTTAAAGAGACGCATTTATTTTAGCAGAGCGGTGTGTTTCTTCATTAAGTTTAATACCGATATGGCTGGAAACAAAAAACACTGTATTATCAGAGGTACATAGCTCCATATAATTCATGATAAATTTGGGCAGTAATGGGTTTTGAAACTTCCTTTAATGTAGTGACTTTAGTATTGATAGTGAATCGGTGATGATGTTAAGAACTTAGAATAAATGTTGTCTTAATATACATTGCAGGGCAAGGTCTATTGCCCTGATTTCTACTGAAAATATCAATGCATCGTCGGGCAAGCGAGCGTTTGTAGTGTGATTTCTATTAACGAAGCCTGCTGCAACCTCTTTGAAATCGTTTGCGCCGTCTGTAGAAATTCTTGTGTAGTTGTTAAATATCATCCCACAATGCATGCAACTTAATACAGATCTTTTGTTAGGATTAAAATAAGTTCATGATATTTTAAAATCAGATGGTTAAAGAGACGCTTTTATTTTAGCAGAGCGGTGTGTTTTTTCATTAAGTTTAATACCGATATGGCTGGAAACAAAAAACACTGTATTATCAGAGGTACATAGCTCCATATAATTCATGATAAATTTGGGCAGTAATGGGTTTTGAAACTTCCTTTAATGTAGTGACTTTAGTATTGATAGTGAATCGGTGATGATGTTAAGAACTTAGAATAAATGTTGTCTTAATATACATTGCAGGGCAAGGTCTATTGCCCTGATTTCTACTGAAAATATCAATGCATCGTCGGGCAAGCGAGCGTTTGTAGTGTGATTTCTATTAACGAAGCCTGCAGCAACCTCTTTGAAATCGTTTGCGCCGTCTGTAGAAATTCTTGTGTAGTTGTTAAATTCGTAGAAAAGATCCTTAGAAGAGTTAGAAACAAATGGAAGGAGTTCTTTCCGACTTGGTTTTCTTTCATGCAGCATAAAATGTACTTTGGGTTAAGAAGCCAGAAAGTTGTTACAGAAACAAAATACATTTGGATTTTTCAATGATCAATGTTTGTACAGTGAAATCTGGATGACAGTAAAATTCCAAATGTACGTATGGCATTTGGTTTATTTTGGTATAATGTTTTGTATTTGGGTAGGGAAAGAGACTGAAAAGCAGGGTTCAAAAGGAAGAATCTTAGTTTTAGGGCATATTGTATTGATAATGAGTCTCTACGATATTAGAGAGGTGGTTCATTTGCTTCAGCCAACAGGCTTTCACATGGAAAATGTCCTAAATACTCATAAGGTGGGTAAAACTGCTTGATGGTGAATTGGGTCAACTATCTTTAAGTAAGACAATTTGGCTGAGCCATAAACAACACATCAATAAGTAAATCTGGATCAAAGATAAGATCAGCATCCCAGTCAGTGTGCGCTACTATTCTGAGTAAATCAAAGACTTTCAAGGATTGAGCTTTCGGTTTCTTATTGTGTGGAATGAAGGCGAGTTTACTGAGGAAGATAATGCCTAAAAACTTTGTTGCCTCAACAACCGGATTAGGTGTTCCGTCCAGAGAGAGCTTAGGATCATCATCTTCGTAGCGGACAGAAGTGCATGCATTCTGTTTTTGATTTGGAGAATTTGAAACCATTGGCACTGGCCCAATTTTGAATCTTCTTTTATGTTTTACAATTATCTATCGTTTATGTGCACGTGATTCAATCGGTAACACAAGGACATCATGAACATATAGGGAGTAATCCAAACAAGAAAAGACATCTTGGTAATGGTATTAATTATGAGGTTAAAATGAGTAACATATAAAATACTGCCATGGGGCACACAGATCAGGAACATACGCTATTTACATTTTGTGATGGCTTTGAGAATAGAGAAAAGCTTAATGATTAATGAAAGGTGTTATGCCACCCATCCCTCCAAATCTCGGACCTTGCTGAAGATTGATCTCACAGCATATATGTGACTAAATGAAATGGGCTTAGCGGCATTGACCCGGTTGAAAGAAGTGTGCTTCGCATAAGGTTTAACAGTGGAAAACAAAACATACTGCTGTCAACCGGGTCAATGTCGCTAAACCTTAAGTCTCATTTAGTCTTATTACTGACTTTGCTAACCGTAGGAAACAGATCTGATCAAAGACTTTATTGAATATGGTTCAGTGTCACGTGTCACACTGATTTGGCTTTTTAATGACCTGCAAGCGATATACGACCACATTACACTCAGTTCTATAGAAATAATTTCTGAAATAAATTAGGACTATCTCTCCAGAGGACCATTTCTCCAGAGGACGCAAAGCAGCTGATGCAAACTGCGTCTACATCGATTCAGTTAGAATATATTACTCAGCAGCACAGTGTAGTATGGGACTGCCTATACCTGACATACCTGGTTTTTACATGGTGTAGTTTAGTGTAAACAAGGCATACAATAATGACAGCATTGATCATTCCGTAAGGCACAGTACACACCTTGTTAAAAAATTTTATTTTCTCATCTAGAGCCACATAGGCAGAGATAATGTCACCTGTCCATTCCACTCCTGGCACGTGATGAAGAAGCCACTGCTGCAACACCACAAGAGTGTGTGTCCCTTCGGGAAAATTCAAGAATTAGATCTGGCTCGAGGTAATTAGAACAATGAAGGTGCAGAAGGGAGCATCTTGTTGCAATACTATTCACCTGTGCATTCCTTCATTGTTTTTACTGGCTTAGCACTAAAGCAAATTATTGACAAATAGAAATATAGTAGAACGACAACTTGGCATGAACAAAAGCTAATAAACATGTACGTAGTTGATATGGCATCATATCAGTTTTATTGCGATATATTTCCGTCAAAATCTAGTAGATTGTGCAGGCTTTGAATAAAAAGATGAATAGCTGTCAACGCTCACATTTAGTTGTGTCAGACGTCCAGACAATGTTTGTTTCAAGTTATGTAATTTATGGAACAGTGATTATTTAACCAATTGCATCAATTATTTCATATTAACAGTCTGATTATAACATTTCATATTAACAGTCAGATTATAACATATCATATTGACAGTCTGATTAGAACATTTCATAATAGCATTCTGATTATAACATTTCTGCATCAAGGCATGAAAACTGTTTTTTTCTACTTACAACCCTAGCTTTGATTTAATTTCATATCATACTTCTATATTTTATTCTGTCACCACACGCACTCAGAGCGGTAGCCATCTGCCATATTAAGCAGCATACATAATTACCACTGTAAGTATGAAATTACCTAGTTATGTAGAAATTAGCATCCATTATATTCGTGCTGTATAGCAAAATGTAATTTGAATACCGGTGCATTGTAGAGGCGAAGTACAGACGTGGTGATCCTGAACGTGGACGCCTTGACGCCATAGACTATAAAGACTACCCCGTTCTCTGCAAACTGAATTCTGGGATTATGGTGAGTTGGACTTCGAGGTTAAGATTTAATATGTCACTACTTGCTCTCATACCGATTAGGATGCTCTTTACATATAGAGAGGTCTCGCAAAGTCCATAAAATAGTTGAAAGTTTTCTATCTTAAAACAAATTGGAGGAGTTTCATTTTCGAAAGGGGACTATACTTTATCTACAAATTTTCAAACTTTGTATCACATAATTTACGCAACACTGGTGAATACTGTTATCTTGGTCATCCAACCAATTGAATCAGTTAATATTACCATGCTGATTTATAGCACTTCTTTATCAACACATAGAAACTGTTTTCTATTCTTGTCACCCTTGCTTTGATTTAATTTCAAACAATAGTTCTGAATTTGATTCTGTCAACGCACGCATTCGCAGATATCAGTCACCAACTGCCATATTCGGTTTCATACATAATTATCCTTGCAGGGAATGTATGAAATAGCTTGTATATGAACAAATTGGTATCAATTACATTCGTGTTTTGTGGCATAATGTAGTTTTGAGTTCCTTTACATTCTAGAGCCAATGAACAGATCTTTTGATAATGCTGGACGCTGCTGCCTTGCTGACACGGACTACAAGGAATTCCACGTTCCACAAACAGAATGCTGGGATGATGACGATGAAAGATGTTTTTGACTTTCTGTATTTATTAAATGGGACTGCTCTATAATATACTTAGGACATCTTTAATGGCTCTTTTCACCACTAAGAAATTCCTTTTACAACACTTTAAGGTCCAAGAAAGCTTCCTTACTACACAGTATACTAATTTTGAAATCAACGTATCATTAATCATGGCCACAACAAATTAACAAGACTGGTCACGGTCCTTATTTCCATCCCCCGTGCTCTTAATGTCTGCGGCTTTACATTTGTAGGATTGTTTGACCTTGACCAAATTTGGCATGTTGCTTTATATTGATGATACAAGTCTGATTCCCTGAAATCCACAATATTCATTTCAGTTATAATTATCTGTCTTCCCGAGTTTGGTTTTCGCAGCATACGTTCGATGTGTCAGATAGCATGTATAGAAGAGGCCTTGAAAAAGTTTAGTAATGAACCTTGATAGCCTATCCTCCTATTCGTGGTTTCTTCAAAATACTTATTGGTAGTACTGAATATTTTAACCACCGAATAATTTTACCAAGGTTTACTGGTTGTATTGAACATTTTAACCACGGTCTTTTGTCTAGACCGAATATTTTTACCAAGGCTTGCTGGTTCTAGCGGATAATTTTACTAAAGTTTATTGGTTCTACTGAATAATTTTACCAAGGTTTACTGGTTGCATTGAATAATTGTACTAAGGTTTATTGGTTCTATTCAATACGTTTACCAAGGTTTATTGGTTTACTGAATATGGTTATCAAGGTTTCCTTGTTGTTGTTATAGTGTTTAAGGTCACTTTTCAGCACAAGATAGGCCATACATGGCGGCCAGTATAAATATTGAAAGAACTACCGACCCACGAGAAGCTACTGGCAGAGGGAAAACATGGGGATTTTAAGCAAGACAGCACTGACCTCTATACAAAATTTTGCATTCCACAAACTGAATGCTGCAATGATGGTAAGTAAGTTGATCTGTGGACGGAACAGAGAAAACCATGTCCTACTGCCTACACAGTAACACAGCTCTTTCTATATAACAGAGACAACTTGATCTGTGATCGGATAACTTGATCTGTGGACGGAATAGAGACCACCATGCCCTACAGTCTGTACTGTAACACAGCACTTGCCATACAACGCATTGTATGTTGTCACGTCCCATGTGAATTGGTTTTATTTATAGTGCATACTGAAATTTTCACGGAAAATATACGAAAATGTTGGCGCTATGAAGATTTGAATTTGTGTGTGATATATTGTGGCAGACGGATTAGTAGTGAACATTAGCATATTTTGTCCAGTCAGATGCTTTTGTGCCTGTTAATTACGTGGAGTTCACACCTCTGAGAGGGATAAGATTTGTCGGTGCTTCATAGATATCGACATATGTTAGGGGCTGATTGACGCACACCAATTAGATAATATATCTTTAACTTGGTGTGATGAAAAGTCTTTGTTTACTTCAGAACAATTTCTTTCACTCCTTAACTTTACTAACTTTAAAATCATCAACGTATTCTTGATTCGGATTCCAACAATTGAAGTCGACAAGAGGAAACTATAGTAATCTGCTCAGTCCGTGAACAATTTCGTTTCCACAATACAATTTTTTAGGGATTGTTGGATTTTAGCTAAAAACAACCAAAGACCTGAAACCTGTAATTTCCAAATTATTCGAAATGAAAACGTAACTAAACAATGCTAAAAAACTTTTTCATTGTAGCGATCGTAAGCGCGAACAAAGCTAAAGTATGTCAGTGAAATGGAACAAAAAAATATTAATTAAAAAAAATTATTAACAAAATGAAACGTAGCTAGTCACAAGTCTTCTTAATTAGTTAAATTTCAAAAACAGCTTTCATTACTTGCATTGCAAATCCACATGGCAACTTCTCTCACAGCCGATGTAGAAAGTATCGCGGTTGCATAGTTGGCATTGAATAGTGAGGGAGACAACTCATGAAATCTGTGGGGGATTGTTATGGTTGGGGTGGGGTGCTCCCAATGTTTTATTTAATCTATTATAGAAGTCCCACCCGGGCTCTATTTTGTCGGAAGTTAAATTCAGTGAAAGATAGATGTAAAGTTCCAAGCCCTAAGTGAGCAACGACAACGGTTAGATGGTTAAATATACAAAAAGGTGGGGCCCCGAGTGGCCGAGTGGTCTAAAGCGCTGATCGTTACGGATCACTGCCATCTCACCTCTGTCTGCGTGGGTTCGAGTCCAGGCTCGGCTAACGTGGGTACGTGAGAAAGCCTGCCAGTAGCTTCTCGTGGGTCGGTGGTTCTTCCCGGGGTTTTCCAGGGTTCTTCGTCCACCATTAATACTGTCCGCCATGTATAGCCTATCTTGTGCTGAAAAATGGCGTTAAACCCTATAACAACAACAACAACAACAACAACAAAAAAGGTTGAAATTCAATGAATAACAATTTAATAACAATTCAATAATCAAATGACTCAAATTTCCAGTTACACTCCTTCCGCTCAACCCTTTAATAAACCTATTACATCACTTGATTACCAGTGTGAGACTGCTTTCCACCTGTCCTTGTATTTCTACTCATCTGGTGTATCCTTTCTCTCCTATTTCTCCCAATTCCTTCTCCCCTTGCTCCTCGACCTTTCCCCAAATTTCTTCTCCTCCTCCTCCACTTCTGGTAAAACAAGACGGATTTCTCTTCCTTACAACTCATGCAAAGTACGCAAATATTCAAATATCAATGCTCTGATATATTCATACGTCCATAGTAACTAATCTTATATACTTCAGCCATTCCAAATTCACAATTCACGCATGTGTAAATTCTAACATAACACATTAATGAATGCACTATTTTACTACGAAGTAACCTAATAGCGAATTAAAAATTTAATTCTGACCACAAACTAACAATCTACATAATTCCGCCTGGCATCTAATAATTCTCTACGTAAGCTCAAGCCCATGTCTCAAATACGCATGTAAATGAAACACTGCAAAGGTAATTCTACATACTAAACGATCCTAGTAATTAAGTATACATGCTACAAATAATTACAATTATGATTCCGTAATATTCGAGCAAATAACTTACTGACATTTTCGAAGCTTTGTCTTTCCTTAAAATCTATCTATAAGTTTTGCCGCCAAATTACGAGTGGCTTCATCTCTGAGTAAACCCTATCGACTCGCAATCCCTCTAGGCAAGTACTAAATTTTCGCTTACATCTTTGAATAACATTCGGATCGGAACTGTAATCACACCCTCTACCTCAATTCAAATTGGATATTGCTGTGAACCAATCCAATCGAACTTAGCGGACAATTTCCCACCCGCTGTCTGTCAACGTAGGAGCGGATAAGAATACGTCCCGTTCACCACGTGGACGTCCGTTTGATCTTGGGACTAAGCTTTAACACCTAGGTGTGATAACTGCAAGCGTTGTTTTGATGGTGTGATCTATCGCCTTTTACCGATTTAAGATTCCGGTCTACGGCCGGTCATGTAACATTGCGTAAGAGTCTCTACTAGCCCGTGGCAATCTTTCGACATCAAACACATGGCCGCGGTAATATTCCCAAGACAGGTAGATTATAGCTGATACATGAATTTATAGCTGGGGCTTAGCAAACATGACACCATCCAGCAGATGTCGCTAGGGCAAAGCACTGTAATATCGATCGATCCGCCAATGTGTAGATGGGGTTAACACATCGGAACCTTGACTAGCGAAGATGCCTCCACTTCAGCCACACGAGTGATTAGAAGGGCCCGGTCTAGTCAGTGGTCTCACGCCAAGCTTCAGCGGCTATGCTAAATATATTTAGTTTAATTGTCTTGAATCCACGAAGGATGATCCACGTTCACTCGACACCATCGAGGTGATCTGGCTTGTTACTATATAAATTTGGATATTGCGAGCAGCTTGATGGACACGTATGTAAAGATTAACACATATTTCCCTGCATTTGATCACTTGTTTCTTGACCTGCTGTTTTAGAGATGCAGTTGTTATGAAGCGAGGACATTAGGGTAGACGTGTGTCTTTCTGAAATGACCTATCGGTGTCGATCTTTCTGTCAATATAAACGGGTCCTTGAACACGGATACTATTATCAATGGATGACATAGAAATCATTATTCCTAATTACACGATTTTCTAGTTGGAGATGTATAGGTGTTAGCAACATTTTCAATTATGTTAAGGATAGAAACGAGTGTCCGTGTTCCAAAACTATGCCCGACCCCAAAATGTTTACTTCATTAGCACACGTAGTGTACCAGTGTGCCAGTAATTTAATAACTTGCATTTAATTAAGATGTAATTTCTTGACTGCCAAGTCAGCTGACAGGAGATGCATATAAATCACTAACTGCAGTCACAAAATGCCAATTTCAATCATAACGCATCATGAAGCATGCCAATAGAGCACTTACTGCATGGTACAAGTAGTCCTGAAGAACGCCTTGCCTCAACTGATCCGCTGTATCCTATTCCAAAACTCGGATAAGTCTCTATGCAACACAAATAGGTTAGTGTACACTGCTTTCGTTCATGGTGAGCAGTATCCTCAAAGATGACTGATCAGGTTTTATGACTGCACACCCAATTATCATCAGTTGTTCTTGTTGTATGGTTTAACGACATTTTTCAGCACACGATAGGCTATGCATGGCGGCCGTTATTAAAGATGGAGGGAGAACCCGGGAAAACCCCGGCAAGAACCACCAACCCACGAGACGCTACTGGCAAGCTTTCCCACATACCCACATTTGCCGAATCCGAGACTCAAACCCACGCAGACAGTTGTGAGATGGCAGTGATCCGTAACGGACAGCGCTTTAGACCACTCGGGGCCCCAAAGGCCATCAGAGAAACTGAGCTAAATGGAAAAGTGTAACGTAATCTCTAATACGTGAAAATAGGGCATTCAAAGTGTAACGTAATCTCTGTGACGTGAAAGTAGGTCATGCATGGCGTAACGTAATCTCCGTGACGTGAAAATAAGTCATGGTGATCTGCTTTTCCTCGTTATTACTTTTGGTCTCCCAGACGAACACATCAAACAAATTTTATGACTAAACATGCAGTAATGTCATAGGAAGTAAATGCAATAACTTAACGTTGTCGACAACCACAACAACTCGTGCTACATGTATATCGCATTGACTTATTAACAGCAGGAATATCTCCCAAAGCCTTTTTACTTCTAATATTTATGAATTTCATCAGATTTTGCTGATCAGGCAACGCCGTTTAAATTTTGTCGTTTTGGCAGATTATTGGTTAGATATTTGGGCTTCTCAAATATTCAGATCTCATTGACCCTTTATCACCAATACTTTCTGTTGCCAGAGGTGTTGAAATGGTATGTGGATTCTCAGCTTGCAATGTTGCCATGTTATCTTGTTTGGATTTTACGCATCGTTTTGAGACCAGTTTGTAATGTTAATACATGCCATGAAGGAAGACATGATTCAACACAGGTTCAATAGAATAGGTATAGAATGTTTATTTATTTTATGACTTGCTTTACTGAAAGATCATGATACACTGCAGGTCCATTGTTCATGACAATATGCATCATATTTTCCCATTTTATCGAAATTTTACAGCAATTTAATTGTACTTGTAAAAATTCTACTTGAAAATTCCGTAGCTTACCAACGTAAAAACGATCCGATGATTTAAAGATTTGTCGACGTTCATAACTTATTTCTTAAAAAATGCATATTCACATGTTTAATGCTGTTGATTATATTATTCTTGCAACATGCAAGAAAATAAATAGAATATATGTTTACAGCTACAAATACATCGATATGTAAGCTTCGTGGAAAATGCTATTGTTTCTCATTTTTTTAGAAATATTCATCGTTCCTTGACACGGACAGCAGCAGCTCCTCACTTGACCAAGTTCAATTTGGAAGGGTAAGTGTAATACAAACCAATATATATTTGTTTATAAAACGAACTTTCATCCTCTAGCATTTTCTCAGATCACTACAATTCCAAAAATTTTTTAAAAAATTATATTAACCAATGATTACGTATCTTGCAAGCATTGATATGTGTACATTTACATTCGAATGATCGATAATAATGGTTAGATATTGGTTACTACTAAAAGTCTTAGTCGTATTAGGGTTAGGGTTTGGTTATTGCTGTGATTATGGTTAGGGTTTGGTTATTGCTGTGTCCTATCACAGTCCGTTGGTGGGAGATCACTGGCATGTTTCAAACATGGCTAATAGATAAACAGGTCATGTTCTTGGGAGATTGCAAATATAGTTATTTGTAACTAAATTTATAAGTTTTGACTCTCGCGGTACCCGAATACTTAGGTGGCGCTGATCTGCTTTAATTTCTAACTTAAGGTTCGGGAATGAAGAACAGACTTGATATGCCCTGCTGCACATGAGAAGCGGTAACTAATGGAGGAGAC